>CANUEP010111098.1:0-13154 GCA_947857235.1 Jatropha podagrica
TTAGGAGATCTTTAGGAGATATTAGGAGATTATTTCCTATTTTGAACTATTTTCTGTGTATTATATATACCTTAAACCGTATATGAAAATTCATCAAGCCAATTGCTTGTTTCAAAATTTCTTCTTCTCTCTTTCACATCTTGAATTATTGTATTGTTGAAATGATAGTTTTAGAGTTTGAATCTTATGGAGGACTAAAATGTTTGAAAATATAGAATGTGGTCTAGCACATGTATGCCAATGAATTATTTAAGCTTTGTCAATGGGTTCAGTTTACAGATTCTTCAATCAAAGATGTTGACAATATGTCAAAAAAATGTTTTTGTCGTCTCCAAACATAGTGCTAGAAGATCAATTATTTTGCTGGAAATTTTGACTATGTAAACTTTAATTGCAGGTTATTTTTCCAGCTCTTGATATACGTGTCAAGAATGTGGCACGGACATACTCCCTTGAACATGAGGGAGAAAGTGTTCTTTTCGATCAATTGTTTGAGCTTCTGAATTCCACTGAACAAAATGACGAAAGCTATCGCAGAGAGTTAGCTTCTCGTACGGGTGCTCTTCGAACGTCAATTAGCCAACATTTGTCTAAGGAAGAGGAGCAGGTATTCATTTAGATCATTGATGCAATGATATTTTGCATTGTCTTTGTTATATATCTCTTCAAATTTAGTTTGATAAGTTGAATCTTTCATTTAGTTACTGAGATGAACTAATGTGTAAGACATTCCTCATTTTTACTGGTTTAGTTGCTCTACATAGCGGATTCTTATAGTTTGCCTCCACATAAGGTTTGGGGTTTGATATTCTCAAGATATTTGGTCTTGACATGTCTACAATTCTTTCTCATGACCACAAACTTTTGTCTATGATTCTCCATTGGTTTTAATATCCATCGTTTGGATGATGGAAATCAGTATAAGCTTTTGTGTGAGGATGCTTTATTGGTCATTATGTGCTTATGAGGGTCCCTACTTTCAGTGCTGTAATTCATAGTAAATTCAAGAGTGAAGGTCGACAAAAGGCTATAATTTAGGCTAGCATTTTGTGTCAAAATATGGCTTCGGCCTAATCCATCTGAAAAATTGGAACATGAATGCTATCCGTTTGTTAAACAAGCAATATGACATGATATGGAGATACATGAATTGACAAGAAGTAGACTTTTTGAATTAACACAGAACAAACTACTAAATAACTATTATGTCTTTAACTCTGCGCAAAGCACAACATACTCAATTTATAGCTTTCTCTGTTCTTTATTTTTATTTTATCTATTTTCTTATATGGAAATTTTAGCCTCAGAATTCTTCAAAAATTACAGTAATTGAAAAAAAAAAAAAAAAAGATTGA
This sequence comes from Jatropha podagrica, assembly GCA_947857235.1. Lineage (NCBI taxonomy): Eukaryota > Viridiplantae > Streptophyta > Magnoliopsida > Malpighiales > Euphorbiaceae > Jatropha > Jatropha podagrica. Next base: position 1,356 of record CANUEP010111098.1, read on the forward strand.
ACCTCACAAGCTTTTGGTTGAAAATGGCAGGTCTTTCCCTTGCTTATTGAAAAGTTTTCATTTGAAGAGCAGGCCTCATTAGTATGGCAATTTCTATGCAGCATTCCTGTTAATATGATGGCGGAGTTTCTTCCTTGGCTTTCTTCCTCCATATCGTCTGATGAATATCAAGATATGCACAAGTGCTTGTCCAAGATAATCCCAAAAGAGAAACTTCTTCATCTGGTGAGGTCTTTTGGGGCGTATACTGCATCTTTGGATGGACTACTATTAGAAAAAGAAAAGAAAAAGGCTGACTTTTTTTCTGTTAATGAAGGTAATTTTCACCTGGATGGAGGGTGGAAAATTGGCTGAAACGCGTACAAGTTGCTGTGATGATTCTAAGGCTCGCTATCCAGATTCAGGTCTACCAGCCTTAATCTGTCAAAGCAAAAACACACATTGTGCATGTGAATCATCTAGAACTGGTAAAAGGAAATATATGGAGCTAAATTGTGATCCAGCCAATTCAACCATTGGCCATCCCATAGATGAAATTTTGCTTTGGCATGCTGCAATAAGAAGAGAGTTGAATGATATAGCTGAGGCTGCTAGGATGATACAGCTATCTGGAGATTTTTCTGATCTGTCTGTATTCAATAAGAGGCTGCAATTCATTGCAGAAGTTTGCATATTTCACAGGTGTGGTTTTCTGGGATTTCTTTTCTGACCAATTCAAGTGAACATAATATTGTCTGAGTGTAGTGTGTTAACAGTGGTGCATGCAATATGATATGTGGATAAAAATAAGCAATATGGATAAGCTTTTTAGATTATTGGGTGATGCATGAACTAATGCTTCCCATATTATATCTAATTTTCAAAGCCACAATTTCCTTCTGTTTCAAAAACTTCTAGTTCACAAAGCATGGGAAACTTTTGGCTGTAAGATCTCATTAAATTTCACATATTAGGACCTAAAGCAATTTTGACATTAGTAGATCTTTCTTCTTTCAACTTTGTGTTTTCATGGGCCTAGGGACAGAAACAGACTTCGATAATTGGGGGGGGGGGGGGGGGGGACCAAAATAAGGATAAAAAAGAAAAAAAAATTATGGGCAATTAAAATATATATTCAATAGTTGAGTGACAAGTAAATATTCAGAATATGAAGATCAAGCATGCAACTGATGAAACAAGTGTAAATTTATATTAGGAAATAAAAGTTTAGAAAGTTCAGGGCCCAATATGCTTAATTTTTGAAAAATATGCGTAAAAACATATGTGAGATATATAATTTCAGAAAGTGTTTTTGGGCCAATATATATAATTTTTAAGAGAATATATATAAAAACATAGGCAAATAATTCTATTGTGAAAAGTATTCAGCTCTTACATGGTAGTGATACTTAAGCCTTTTAAAGGATTTGAAACTCTCTCTCCCCTCCTGCCCTCCTTGAATAACATATGAGAGAAACACAGGATTTATATTGTCTATGTTACAACCATTTACATTGTGCAATGGAACTCTGTTTTCTCTTTTGAGTGCAGTATTGCTGAGGACAAAGTTATATTCCCTGCTGTAGATGCAGAACTTTCCTTTGCCCAGGAGCATGCCGAAGAAGAAATTCAATTTGACAAGCTTAGATGTCTGATTGAAAGTATTCAAAGTGCTGGAGCTAACACATCTCTTACTGAATTCTATACAAAATTGTGCTTGCAAGCTGATCATATCATGGATACCATACAGAAACACTTTCAAAATGAGGAAGCTCAGGTTAGTAGCTATATTTGCAATATTGCATGAAACATGTCTTTTGCGTGGCTGGAGTATGCTTCAACCTAGTTTCTCTAATTCTTAACTATATAGACTTCATGCCATTGCTGTATTGTCTACCTATTGTTTTTATATCCTTGGAATTCTAAATCAAGTATCTCTTGTTGTCTCTACAAGCGATCTGACAGACTGATATCCATTGGTAGGTTCTCCCCCTTGCTCGAAAGCATTTTAGTGCCAAAAGACAGCGTGAACTTCTGTATCAAAGCTTATGCGTGATGCCCTTGAAATTGATTGAATGTGTCTTACCATGGTTAGTAGGATTGCTCAGCGAAGAAGAAGCAAAGTCTTTTCTTCAAAACATGTGCATGGCAGGTCTATAACAATTCTAAAGCTTCCATTCCATCACTGTTGATTATGTTTTTCCACATGTATTTTCTGTGGTATCTGTGTCTTCTCTTTCTTTCAATTTTTGACTCCCAGAGTGGTATAATGCAGCTCCAGCTTCAGATTCTGCATTGGTAACACTGTTTTCTGGTTGGGCTTGCAAAGGTCGTCCTAGGAACATTTGTTTGTCTTTAGGTGCTACTGGTTGCTGTCCTGTGAGAATGCTGACTAGAATTCCAGAGGATGCCAAACAGTCAATCTCTGATGGCAATCCTAAGTTTTCTAAAGATGAAAAGTCTTCTTTTATGCAAGCCAATGAAGCAGACGAAAGAAGAAGGCTGGTCAAGCGTGGAAACTTGGTATTACAGGAAGATGATGATGCTTGTCGCTCTGCAGAGAGTGTTAATATTCCCAGATCATCTTGTAGTAATAAGTCTTGCTGTGTCCCTGGATTAGGTGTGAACACCAGTAATCTAAGAATTAATTCTCTTGCTGCAGCGAAATCTCTGCGCTCCTTGTGTTTTAGTCCTTCTGCTCCCTCCCTTAACTCTAGTCTTTTTAATTGGGAAACAGATATTAGTCCCACAGACAGTGGTTGTGCATCAAGGCCTATTGATACCATATTTAAATTTCATAAAGCCATCCGCAAAGACTTGGAATATTTGGATGTTGAATCTGGAAAACTAAATGATTGTAATGAAACTTTGCTTAGGCAGTTTACAGGTAGATTTCGTTTGTTATGGGGTTTATATAGAGCCCACAGTAATGCAGAGGATGACATAGTGTTTCCAGAATTAGAGTCTAAAGAGACACTTCATAATGTTAGCCATTCTTACACTCTGGATCACAAGCAGGAAGAGGAACTATTTGAAGATATCTCATCTACACTCTCTGAGCTTACACGACTCCAGGAATGCTTGAAGAGTATCGATCTATCTGATGAGTTAACTGGAAACCATTCTGATTCTTCTGATTGCAGTGAAACTTTTAGAAAGTATAATGAGCTTGCAACAAAGCTGCAGGGCATGTGCAAATCCATTAGAGTATCACTGGATCAACATGTTTTTCGGGAAGAACTTGAGTTATGGCCATTATTTGACTTACATTTTTCAGTGGAGGAACAGGACAAAATTGTTGGTCGAATAATTGGTACTACAGGTGCAGAGGTGCTTCAATCAATGTTGCCATGGGTAACATCTGCTCTCACTCAGGAGGAGCAGAACAAAATGATGGACACATGGAAACATGCTACGAAAAACACAATGTTTAGTGAGTGGCTCAATGAATGGTGGGAGGGTACTTTCGCTGAAACTTCACAAGCGCCAACATCAGGGAGCTGCATGTCACTAGGTATGTGAATCTTCTATTATTGCTGATAGTTTGTAAGTTAATCTCTATAAAATAACATTTCTCTTTTGCTGCTGCAAATTGAGACCCGGCTGAATGTTGCATGTTTTTATTCAAAAATAGTACATTATCGAGATTTTTTTTCATTGTGTTTTGTTTTGGTGCTCATTTAGGCACTGATCTCCATGAAAGCTTGGATCACAGTGACAATACGTTTAAGCCTGGCTGGAAAGATATTTTTCGCATGAATCAAAATGAACTTGAAGCAGAGATAAGAAAAGTTTCTCGAGATTCATCTCTTGATCCAAGAAGAAAAGCATATCTTATTCAAAATCTAATGACCAGGTGTGTTTATGCTTTGTTACTCTGAACTGTTTTTGACTATCATTCTTCTGCTTGCTCTGAACAGCGTATTGGTTTTGTTAGTCGTTGGATAGCTGCTCAGCAGAAGTCACCTCATGCAAGGACTGGTGAATGTTCAAATGGTGAAGACTTCCTTGGATGTTATCCTTCATTTCGCGATCCAGAAAAACGCGAATTTGGGTGTGAGCATTATAAACGGAACTGTAAGCTCCGTGCTGCCTGTTGCGGAAATTTATTCACATGCAGGTTCTGCCATGATAAAGTCAGTGACCATTCAATGGATAGGTAAGTGTTTATCACTTGTCATATACCTCGTTTTGGTTTACTTCTAGTCCTATATTAACTTGAATTGTGTTTATACTTGCAGGAAAGCGACATCTGAAATGATGTGCATGTGCTGCCTGAAAATTCAACCTGTTGGCCCAGTTTGCATAACACCCTCTTGTGGTGGTTTATCAATGGCAAAATACTATTGCAGCATATGCAAATTTTTTGATGATGAAAGGTAAAGGCTTTCATAAAATTATTTTCCCTTAAATTTGCAGTTGCTGAAAGGTTTAAAAGAAATAGTATTGTGGGATACGACAGATTTAAGTGAACTTTGTTGGATGATTGCTGACATTGAATTGTTTACATGATATGTATCTTCTATCATTTGTGCATTTCATCTTTTCAACAATTTTATTTCCTGCACTTTATCCAAATTGGAAATTTGATTATTTTGCTAGAAGGGGTGCCTGGATCACTGATGATGTAGAAATTTAAAAAGAACGAAGAAGCATCTATTTTCACGTTTATGTTCTATTTTAAAGGACATGGACTGATAAGATTTTGATTGTCAAATGAACATATCTGAAGCGAAAGTTGTGTATTTTTATTTGATTTTCTAATTCATGGTAAGAACCTGAGAGCTCTAATCTTTGTTGTGGACAGGTTCACTCCTTTTTGCTTCTTGATTGTCTATTAATTTATGTGTATAACTGGATAGCTTACTAATCAATTTCTTGCTTTATTTGAATTTATTTCAGGAATGTTTATCATTGTCCTTTCTGCAATTTATGCCGTGTTGGAAATGGACTTGGTGTTGACTTCTTTCATTGCATGAAGTGTAATTGCTGCTTAGCAATGAAGTTAGTGGATCACAAATGCCGAGAGAAAGGTCTGGAAATAAATTGTCCTATCTGCTGCGACTTTTTGTTCACTTCAAGTTTAAGTGTCAAAGCTCTTCCTTGCGGCCATTTCATGCATTCAAATTGCTTTCAGGTCTATTTGGCTTTTGCTTTGGTCATTGTTGTCCTGTCCATTTTCAATTCCTGTTGGTACATAAATTCTGACTGCACATTTGCTGTAACAGGCATATACTTGCAGTCACTACAGTTGCCCAATTTGCAGCAAATCTTTGGGAGATATGTCGGTAAGATGTACTAACTCTCTCTTTGACCAGCTAATCTATAATACTATTATAGAATGGATTCAAAATGATAATGTTTTGAGTTAAGTGAGGCATATTTGCAAAATCTTTTGTTATTTTTTCTTGTAAAAAATGGAATTCATTTTGGAGATCAGCAAAAATTGTGATAACCAAGAAGCTTTCCTTGTTTCTAGTTTCTGGACATCACTAACTGATTTTTCTTGTTACTTGTCTTGGCTATTTCTGAAACCTAACAGTTAATCTGGTCTTCTCTGAAGTTTCAAAACTGAAATGGATCTTGAGTTGTTAAGCTATTTTTACATGACTCAGGAAATTACAAAATTATGGTAGTTTTACGTATTCATAAACATAAGTTTTTGTGGTTCTTTAGTGGCATTATGGAAAGGTGCATTACATCCTCATTATTTTCTAACCTGTAAAACTTGCTTTCCGTTGACTTGGTTAGACTGTTAGAGGTTATCCTGGTTGAATTTGAACTTGTCTTTGAAAATGCACTCTACTCTTCTGCCCTCTGTTCTATTTGTGGGGCTTCTTGTTAGAACTCTCTCTCTCTCTCTCTTTCTCCCTTGCAATTTGTTGTTTTTCTATTGTTATTTTCTGAAAGCAGTTATCCGCATGTTTTGGGCCCTGTTTGTGCAGCCCATACAGCTGCTCTAAATGGATCCTTATCCATAAACTGCCAAAAATCGACCAAACCAATCTAAAACCATAGTTTTGCAAAGTTTATGGTTTGATTCACTTTATAAAATTAGAAAAAACCCGAACTATCAGTTCAGTTTATAATTTGTTTGAACTTTGACATGATTAATAATTCTATGCAATTTTTGAGTGAAAATTTCTTTTGCATTTATATGTATATATTGATTGGCAATTAAACCATAGTTTCACATTAGTTAGATAAAATTATACTTCTTTTATGGAAAGTCCAAGTATTGAAGGTTTTCTGTATACAAATTACACTGTTTAAGCTATAGTCACTAGTCTTTTTAGTAATAAATGTAGAAAGAACGTACCAGCAACATTAACATTTGAATTCTAAATCAATAAATTGCTTCACATAATGACACTGAAAAATTAAAATGTGAAAATTTATGCAATATTTAAGAACTAAATAAATATAATTTTTAATGTTATTGCCGAGGCAAAAGAAAAAGGGCGCAAATTAATTTGTCATATATCTATATATACACACACACACACACACACACACACACAAACTGCTAATAACAGCCCAAATTGTTTTAAGTGACAATTGAGCTAATTTCCCTGTCAATGTAGGAACTTAGTTCTTCACTTCTTTACCCTTTAAAGCAATCGAATCATGCTTTAGCTTAAATTATTGAAACCATACTTTTTATTTGAATTCTGATGAAATGTGAATGCTACCTTTCTTGTGATTAGGATGTAGAGGGAGTCTCCTATGCTCAACCCATTTTCGTGCTGAGAGTGAAATGCAAAGTAAATTAGGATGTAGAGCAAGTCTCCTTTGCCCAAACCATTTTCGTGCTGAGAGTGAAATGCAAAGTAAATTAGGATGTGGAGGGAGTCTCATATGCTTAGCCCATATTCATGGTGAGAGTGAAATGGAAAGTAAATTTCGAGGATTCCTCAGAAATATTTCTGTTTTTTTTTTTTTCTTCAGGTTTACTTCGGCATGCTTGATGCACTGTTGGCATCTGAAGAGCTACCAGAGGAATACCGGGATCGTTGCCAGGTAAATTGTCTGGTATTTTCTTACATTACTTGGTTTTTTCAGCAACACTGACTTTTGTAATCCAGGATATACTGTGTAATGACTGTGACAAGAAGGGCACGGCACCATTCCATTGGCTATACCACAAGTGCAGGTTTTGTGGATCTTATAATACCAGGGTGATCAAGGTTGATTCGTACTGCTCAACTTCAAACCAGTGAGGTCCTAGGTTTCTTATATAGGTGCGTAAATACCTCTGTACGTCCTAATCGTTACACATAGATTTGTAAATCATACGCCATGACAATAGTTAATTCAAATTTCATCTTTCAATTTTCCCCTTTTGCATCAAAAGTCAAACCCCCACCTGTTCAAATTCAATCTTTCGTATGCTGCCCTTGGCTTCCTGATGGAAAAGCTACTCGCCTCCGCTCAGGTTTTTCTTTTCATTTGAAGATGATGAAATTTTTAGTGAAGATCAAGGAGAAAGGGCAGGCTTTTTTTTTTTTTTTTCCCCTTTGCTTTTTATGTTTAGATGTTGGTTTAGCGTAGCCATTTCTTTTTCCTGAGTGTAACTCCTGCAAAATGAGCTTCAACCTAAACCCACCAAAATTAAATGTATTGGCTGATGAATTTTACGAAACAGACAAGAAAACCCAATTAGAAATGTAGATGAATTCGCAAAACATACGAATTTAGTCAACCTACCAAATTGTAATCAGTTAATTATTTCTAAATAACTAAAAAATAAATAACAACTGGAGATTCGATGTCGTAGAGTTCAATTCTTTTTTGAAGTAATTTGGTTGGTTCTGCTCTCTAATAACGTTTTGGCACTTACTCTACAATTTTTAGCACAAGGGGATTGAACAGTTACATATAGTTTGGATTACTTTTTTCATTAATAAAATTATTTGTAGATGAATTTCCATATTTAGATCAACTATTGAACTTATTCTAAATGTAAAATTTTACTAATTTGTACTTAAAATTTATTAACTTTTATAATTTGAATTCCTCTTAAATTCAAAAGTGATTTATAAATTCTATTAATCTCAATTGCGTTTGGTTCGATTACAACTAATTCAATAAAATTAAAATTGTGAAATTTTGAATGAATTTTTTTATGTTGCACATGAAAATTTAAAAATTTGTAAATAAATATTATAGAATTCATGTATGATTTACAAATATTTGTAATTGATAATTAGGGTGGAAATATTTGTAATTGACATTTATACTGATTGTGAGGTGTAAATGGAATTGGACTCATGGCCCAATGGATTGGATTTGGATGCAAATGATGCCTTGTTTGACTGGTTAAGCTCTATTATAATGGTTTGATCTTTAATCTCTTCCCCAATCATCATTTCTATATAAAATTTTGTAAATTTTTGTCCTGTAATGGATCCCGTGGAAATTGTAATTTGTACTGATTTTTGTATCTCGTAACATTGCTTATTGTATAAACAAAATACTAATTATTTCTACAAAACACTTTTAAGTTTAATTTCATCTCTAAATTTACGTCTATATATCTCTTTTCATAAATGTTTTTCTAGGGATCAAAACTGCAATTTTATAGAAGTGGTACATTGAACTAAAGGGTAACATTCATAAATTTACGTCTATATATATTTTTTCATAAACGTTTTACTTATAATGTAATATTCAACTCAAGGAGAGAAAAGAGGAGAATATTAATCTGTAAAACTGCTAAACAGTGTTAAAACAAATTAAAATTTATTGTTTTTGTTGCAGTTATACACTATGATTAGAATAAAAACCTTTGAAATGTCATTAGAATACTACTTTGGTAAATATTTTTCACAAAACATCGTTTTCGAAAATAGTTTTTTACAAAATACCATTTTGAGAAAAAAAAAAAACCCTAATTAATACAACCATAGATGCCTATATTAATAATCATTGTTATTCCATCAAAATCATTGAGGAGACTTCTTTTTTCCCGCCCCTTAGCTTTCCTTTTTCTCCCCTAAGCGATTAGGAGCCTACTTTGGATCTATGGATGACCTAAACTCGCTAGAAATGGTTATCGCAGAATCCTCGTTGAGCCCTCATAATATTTCTTAACAATTTAAAGATTTTCAACTAATCTCTTTGATAGGAAGCTTATATAAGTTACTAATGAAAGTGTTAGCTCTAAGGTTAAAGACAATTTTGGCTAATTTAATGGGCAAGTCTTAATCAGCTTTCATTCAAGAAAAATAGATAGCATATGTGATTCTATTTTACAATGAGCTAATTCATGGTTTGAAAAGAAGAAAGCAAAAGGGAGTAATTATCAAAGTAGATTTTGAGAAAGCTTTTAATTTAGTAAACTAGAACTTCTTTCCTAGTATGATGGAGAGCTTAAGATTCGATGCTAAATGGAGATCCTAGCTTAAGATTTGATCAAAAGCTTAGTCTTTTATAATCTGTCTTCGTTGCTCAACCGATAACCTTCCTACCTCTTACCTTGGAATTTCAATCAGTTGCAATACCAGAAATGCTAAGGTCTAGAAACTAATGATTGATTAGTTTGAATTTAAACTTACTATTTGGAAAGCTCGTTTAGTATCCTTGGGAGGAAAATATGATCTTATTAAATATGTCTTTTCCTCCTTACCATTATATTATATGTTAGTGTTTAAAGCCATATTTATAATTATCAAAAAAATAAAGAGCCTGCATTGTCATTTTCTATAGGGAAATGAACTTGGTAATGAACACACTTTAAGTTGGGTCTTCTTGAGTTAAATTTGCAAAAAGAAAAATTTAGGCACTTTAACTTTCAAGACGTAAAAAAGATGACAACAACTCTATTTGACAAGTGGTGGCGAAGGTTTAAATTAAAAAAGGTTTCCTTTGGAGAAAAGTCTTAAAGGCTAAATATGGCCCTTCTGTTCATCTACAATTTGAAGTTCGGGCCAACTTCTCAAAAAAATTGTCCCCTATTTGGAAGGAAATTGTTAGCCCTTGGTTGTAACTCATCTCCTTGGCAAAATCTCTACTTAAATGGATTATGTTGGATTATGGGAAATGGATATTCCATTACATTTGGTTAATTGATATTCCATTAAAGCAAGCTTTCCCAAGACTATATAGAATTCTTTCACAGTAACCTCAAGTTGTCTGTTCTTGTGGCTCCTTCATTAATGGCATTTGCATTTGCATTTGGGACTTTAAGAGCTTTAGAAATCAATCTTTTAAACACCCTCCTCTCAAAATTGAATCATGTTTTTATTCTTTAACAATCACTGACAAGATTTTTTCAGTTCATGATAAAAAAGGTGCATTACTTACCTTGATGATTCAAGTACTTCTACTACTTTCAATTTTAGTCTTCTTTGGAATTATTACTTACCTTCAAAGATTTTTGTTTTTGCCTAGAAATATATTTTGAACAAAGTCCCCACCGATCTAATCTTTTGGTGAAGAAAATCTTGAATTCGGCTGAAGACATTCAGTGCCTTATCGTCTTTCTATTATTGATGACATATATCATTGTTTATTTCTTTGCAATAAGGCCAAGAATATCTAGTTCAACATTTTAAAATGGTGGGAAATTTCTATTATCTTGCCATAAATTTTTTTTTACTTTGCTCTACACTGGGATTTCTTCTACTTCTCTCAAGATAATACTATAATTTGACATTCTACTTTTTGTTCACTATTTGGTACTTGTGGTGGAGAAGAAATACTTTGTTGTTCAAACAAACTTGGATGGACGATGAGAAAATTTTGGACAATGTCAAAATTCATGTTTTTTAATAAATTAAAGATAAGTTTTCATTGTTGTCTTATGGGCTTAGTGACTGGATTTTGTTTCGTGTTCTTATGGCTTCTTGTAATTCTCTATCTTTTTTGAAAAAGAGAAGGAAATCAGCCATCCTTAGTTGAACTACCCCTTCGTCTTTTTTTTCTCTAAAAGTACAAGGTATGTTGGATTCCAATAAGGCTTAATTATTAGCAATCCTTTTGCCTTGGAATTGTTCAATTCTTCTTTGTTGAGTACATTGCCTCTTATTATATAATCGAATTCCAAATGTGCTATTCCATGGGCTACAAAGGCTGCTATAAGACCTTGACATTATTGGACTGATTTCAATCGACTTAGTTCAATTTTATCTTCCCTTCCATTGGTTTCTTTCACTCACATTTTGAGATCTTGCAATTCCATGGCGAATCAGTTCTACAGTAGGTGTTGATGAGGTGAATTCTTTTATTGCTTGATTGTGTTTATTACTACATTTTTTTTAGGATTAACTGACAAATAGCATTCTTGAGAGGTAGGCTGTTTTATTTTGGGCTTTTTTATCTCTTCATTCCAGTGTTTAAACCTTTTCAGACATAACAGTTTTGGTTATGGTTCTTTTGAGTTGTTGAGTTTTGAGTTTCTTGTAGTCTTTCAATTTTTTAATAAAATTCATCTTTGTTCTATTGTACAAAAAAAATGGTCTAGCTAGCTAAATCTAGAAAGTAACCATATTTGTTATATTTTGTTATGTTGCAGAGAAAAAAAATTGAAGCAACAGAAAAAGTGGAAGCTATTTGTGAGTACTGCTTATATTTTTATAATAAAATGCCATTATCTACTATTAATTTTCTACTTTTTGTTTGTTGTTGAGAAGCTTATTACAAAGCTTTGTGTCATATTTGTAGGAGTTGCAACTGTAGAAAACTTAGAGAGAAATTCTGGAGGAAAATATTCTTATTCACACTATCATACATATAGGTACAGAGGTATTTATATACTTTCTAATCTAACAAAGTGATAAAGATAAATCTATTTAACCTTATCTCTAATCTAACAAAGTG
>CANUEP010111102.1:0-21157 GCA_947857235.1 Jatropha podagrica
ATATTGTAGAGGAAATATTCTTATTTTTTTTCACACTTTCATATGTATAGGTACAGAGGTATTTATATCCTTTCTAATCTAACAAAGTGATAAAGATAAAATCTATTTAACCTTATCTCTAACTCTAACAAAGTGATAAAGGTAAATCTATTTAACCTTATCTCTAATCTAACAAAGTGATAAAGATAAATCTGTTACAATGATAATTATCATCTAAAAAAAATTAATTCTAATATTATAACATGGTAAAATTGTTCTGGCTAACAACAACAATAGGAATACTAAGCATGTGAATATAGATTTGGATTTGAAGAGTATTTTGGAAGTTAAGAATGTGTAAAGGTTTATCTAAAATTAAAATTTTATTGTATGTTATGGGAACCAAAATTGACATTATAAGACCTTCCATTAGGAACCGATGGACAATTTGAGACGACTATCCAAACAGTAGAGGACATACTTCAAATGTGCATATGAAATTTCATGAGATATTAAGATTCACACCTAGCATTAATAAAATTTACTGACAACAATAGTTATCAAGCAAATGTAGGTATGACATTTTATAAAGCACTTTACAGTAAGAAGTGTAAATCTCCTATTTGTTGGAAGAAAGTAGGAGATAAAGAGTTAGCGGGACCCATAATAATTCAGATTACATTTGTAAATGAACCTATAATTCGGGATAGGATTAAAACAGCTTTTGATAGGTAGAAAAGTTATGCAAACCCTAACATAGAGAAACGACATTTCACAAAGGAAATATAGTCTTTCTAAAGGCATCTCCTATGAAAGGTATCAATTGTTTTGATAAAAAGGGAATCTAGCCACTAAATACATAGGACCGTATCCAGTGATTGTAAAGATTGGAGTAGTGGTGTACCAATTGGATTTGCCTAATGAATTTTTCTCATGCACACCCGGGTTTCCATCTATCAATGTTAAGGAGATACATTTCTGATCCGCCTCTTGTACTAGAGCCGTAGGAAGCCCAAGTTAAGGAGGACTTAACTTACAACGAGATACCAATTAGGACTCTCGATTTTTTTTTATTCGTAAACTTTGGCCTAAAAAGATTTCTATGGTTAAAGTGTTATGGAGAACCATTCTATTGAGGAAAGCACGAGGAAAGTGGCGGCTAAAATGCTGGAGAATACCCTTACCTTTTTCCATTTTGAGTGAAAGATTCTATCTTGTTGGTAATTGAAATTGACTTATTTGGTTTCATTGATTATGATCTTTGATACATTCTATACCTAATATATTGTCCTCTCTTGCTGTTTTTAAAATTCAAGGATGAATTTTTATAAGGAGGGGAGAATTAAAATATCCAAAAATTTTAAATTGAGAAAATATTCATTTAAATTTTAATTTTGTAATTTTTGCCAGTAAATTTAAGCTACATAAAATTTAATCAGAACTATAAACTCATTTGATTTGTCAGAAATCGATTGAAAACCAAGTTGATTTGTTGAAGTGGACTAAACCCAGTGATATTGAAATTGGGCAAAGAATGTTACAGATTGATTGTTGGACTATGTCATAATGTGAGCTTACTGTTTTCAAAGTCAGATATTAATAGATATAGATTTTTATAATTCAAACTTACTACGGATCTCGGGGACCTTAAACTTACCCAGATCCTAATGCCGGTCTAGCCCACGGTTTTGGATCGTGAAATTTACATAGACCGGATCTGTGGCCCACTCATGGTTCAAGTCAATGAGAACAATATTTCTTATTGAAATAAAAGTATTTCTGATTGTACACCCGGAAAAAAATAGTCAAAACACTTTTTAAGAAACTTTTACTATGATTGGTTTGGTACATAAGTGTGGCTATGGACTCGGTCTAGATGAACAATTTTTTAGTTTTATAGATATATTTCTCTAGAGTAGTGAGACAAATGTCATATTCTAGGTTCAGTTTTTAGTAAATGTCATAAAATATCAAATATTAAGAAACTAACACATTTAGTAAAAATAAAACAAAAATACTCAAAATAACCTCAAACAAATTAACAGATTTGGTAAAAAAGAAATATTGAAAAAAAATAAATGCTAAAAAAATAAAAAAAAAAACACAAAGAAACACGAAATCTATTAGAGTAAATCACTAGACAACTTATGTGATTTAATAACGAGAATGACGATCGGCAACGATGAGAACAACGATGGTAAATATATATATAGTTAATGCGGTGTATGTATACTATGTCAGTAAATATCGTAAAATCAATTTTATTATATATGAAAATATCAATCCCAATAGAATTGAGAGTTCTATCTTGTCTCTATAGGGCATAAACAACAACAATGACAATGACAATTTTTTGGCAAAAAATAAGTCACTGATATGCTCATACAAAAATGAAATTGTAGCATATAATCCAAAAAATAAAAATAAACCATGGAACAACGACAATAATGAGAAGAACAAATGACGACTAAAAATAATGAGAGCAAAAGTAGAAATAATGATAAGAAAATAATAAATGGCAACAAAATGAGAAAGAATAATGCCGAAATTAATTGAGGATGCAAAAAGACGGCAGCATAAAAAGAAAATAAACTAAAGAACATAAACAATAATTAAAATAGAAAGTTAATAAAAAAGAAACGAATAAACAATTAAATACTGATAATTAAAATAGAAAATTAACAAAAAAGGCAAACACAAATTAATTAAAACACCGATTTACTAACAAATTAACACCTAACAAAATAAAAAAAGGACATAAAAGTAAAAATAAATTTAAACCGATAATAATTTAAATTGAAAAGTCAATATTCTCTAAATATATTTTAAAAAAATACAAAATCCATTAGAATTAACCCTCTTTTTTTTTTTTTTTACAAAACGTTAACATGTTATTTTCCTTTCTTTTTTTATATTTTTTTTAAGATGGTACAACTACAAAGATAAGGAAACAAAATGTTATTGCCACCATGATCTTTTCAATTGGATAAAACAAAAGATCATTCGAATAGCGAATTTTTCGAGATTAGAACCCGGAAATCTAACAGAATCTATTAGATCCCAACTTGTTAGGAACCGAATCTCGCACTTCCCCTTCCTTTCAAAAATCCAAAACTACCTGCCGTTTTATAGAATCCACTTAGAATATTTGTTTGGTTGATATTCATGGCCATAGAGATGTCTGAGGTTGAGGCTTCTGTGGCGAAATTAAAAATGGCGGCAGCGCCGGGAACTGATACGGAAGAAGAAGAGTGTCCGGTCAAACAAGTGGAGTTAACGGTCCCAAAAACCGACGATCCAACTTTGCCTGTTCTTACATTTAGAATGTGGGTTTTGGGTCTTGCTTCGTGTATAATTTTGAGTGTTGTGAATCAGTTCTTCTGGTATCGGTCACAGCCAATGTTTGTATCGGCGATTTCAGCCCAGATTGCGGTGGTGCCACTTGGACATTTAATGGCGAGAACGGTGACTCCGCGGGTGTTTTTAAAGGGGAGAAAATGGGAATTTACGTTGAATCCAGGTCCTTTTAACGTAAAAGAACATGTTCTTATTACTATATTTGCTAATTCAGGGGCTGGAACTGTTTATGCGACTCATATTCTGAGTGCTGTTAAGTTGTTGTATAGAAGGAAACTCACTTTCCTTCCTGCTTTCATCGTTATGGCCACTACTCAGGTTATTTTATTTGTTATTATTAGTACCAGTATTTTACATTACAAAAAGAATGTAAATCACTTCCTTTGATGCTGTTTTGAAAAGTGGGTTTTGAATTCTTTTGTTAGAAAATTGTTTTTAGAAATTCCATTGAAATTTTATAATAATATAATATGATTCAATCAGGTTGCTGATTGGGTGGCCAAGTGGTGTTTGTTTTTGTCTAACGTTCCAACCAACAAACAAACAATTAAATAATCAATAATATAGATATTCAGGTATAAATCTAACTTTTGAGTTGGTATTCTTTTCAATTAACGTAGGTGCTGGGTTTTGGCTGGGCTGGACTATTCCGAAAATACCTAGTAGAGCCAGGGGAAATGTGGTGGCCGAGCAATCTGGTTCAGGTCTCATTGTTCAGGTATGTATATATTACAAAAGGAAAAAAAAAAAAGAAAAGAAAAGAAAAAAAGAAACCTCTTATTTTTACTTCGGTTTGCTCGTACTTAAATCTTAACATTCTGTGAATAAACCCTCATCCTAATTTTTATATTTGTTTCGTTTAGTGAACATGAACTCAACTCTTATGTTGTTTCTTCAGTGCTCTCCATGAGAAAGGGAAACGACCGAAAGACGAAGTAACTCGAACTCAGTTCTTTCTTATAGTCCTTGTTTGCAGCTTTGCTTACTATGTCTTTCCTGGGTATCTCATGACCATTTTAACGTCGTTCTCTTGGGTATGTTGGCTTGCTCCCAAGTCTATTTTCGTTCAGCAACTTGGTTCAGGCTTGAATGGCCTTGGAATTGGAGCTCTTGGGTTTGATTGGTCTACAGTTTCTGCATTTCTCGGTAGTCCACTGGCTAGCCCATGGTTTGCTACAGCTAATGTTGCTGTTGGATTCTTTCTAGTCATGTATGTGATGACTCCTATCACTTATTGGCTTGATGTCTACAAAGCCAAGACCTTCCCATTGTTTTCGAATGATCTTTTTAAAGGAGATGGTCAATTTTATGACATCAAGAGTATTGTGGATTCTCAGTTTCATCTTGATAGAAAAGCTTATGCAATTAATGGGCCTGTGCATCTCAGCACTTTTTTTGCTATGACTTATGGCGCTGGATTTGCAGCACTTTCTTCTACCTTTGTGCATGTGCTACTCTTTCATGGAAGGTAAGCTCAATTATTCCAAGTTCGTTATGTAATGCTCCATATAATACTCCCTCTATCTCTGTCTATCATTTTGTTTGTTGTGATTGGACTTTTATTAATAACTTAATAAGTTAAAAGGTAAAAAAAGGCAAAATGTTTTGTGTTGACTAAAATTTTAATAGGTGTATTTTGACTGCACAATTGTATTCTTTTTATTAACTCAGCATAATGTTTAAATGATAGTTATGAATTTGAGCTCACTCACTTGGATCTTACAAGTTGTGACGAGAGATTAGCAAATCTTCCTCTATTTGTGACGAGAAACCTACTTGGCAGGGAGTGTACCTCAACAAAAGAGATGCTTGATTCTGAGTGGCAAGCCTCATAAAAATGAACTATATATCATACACGATTTTATAAATTTGAGCTATTTGGGCTTTGATTGGAGATTAGCAACTTTACCTCAAAATGGTAATAGATTAATAAGCTCGAGTATTTTGAGCATGTCTTATATGAATCGAAGACTTGATTCATCTTGATTACACCCTTCTTCTTGGACTCAAACGCACATAGCAAATTAGCAGCCTGTAGCTAGGGATGCCCCTTTAATAAGCGAAGGCAACCTCATTTTTTTTTTTATTTTACACCTGTTAGTTGATGAATGCAGTGACATATGGAAGCAAAGCAAGAGGGTGTTCGGAGGGAAAAGGAATATTGATATACACACAAGGCTTATGCAGAAATATAAATCGGTACCCTCATGGTGGTTTCTTGTAATCCTGGTAACAAACATTGCTTTTGTAGTCTTCACTTGTGAGTTTTACAGCGACACACTTCAATTGCGTTGGTGGGGTGTTTTGCTTGCTTGTTCCATTGCTTTATTCTTCACCCTTCCAATCGGGATTATTGCTGCAACCACAAACCAGGTAAAAGAAAAGAGCCAACCCCTTTTAATGCAAGTTTTTAACATCTAAAGGAATTTAATTGCATACGTTTCTGTTTCTGCTGTAAATTATCACAGGCACCAGGCTTGAACGTTATTACAGAATACATAATTGGATACATGTACCCAGAACGTCCGGTCGCTAATATGTGTTTCAAGGTGTACGGATATATCAGCATGACTCAAGCTCTAAATTTCTTACAGGACTTTAAGCTCGGCCACTACATGAAGATTCCGCCGAGGATCATGTTCATGGCTCAGGTCAGCTTCTTCTTTCTTCTTTTCTTTTTCTTCTTCCCTTGAAGCAATTAATGTATTGTAAAAAAAGTCTCAATGTCAGAACTTGGTTAAGAATGTTTATTCATGAATCGCAGGTTGTAGGAACATTCGTATCAGTGTTTGTATACCTAGTAACTGCATGGGGAATGATGGAAGCCGTCCCCAATCTTTGTGATAAAAGAAAGTTGCCGCAGAACAGTCCATGGAAATGTCCAATGGATGCAGTATTCTTTGATGCCTCTGTGATATGGGGGCTTGTTGGTCCTCGAAGAATTTTTGGAAACCTTGGTGAATATGGAATGGTGAATTGGTTCTTTGCTGGAGGAGCTATAGCCCCTTTCTTAGTCTGGCTTGCTCACAAAACTTTCCCAAGTCAGAAATGGATTCGCCATATCCACATGCCTGTGCTTATAGGTTCTACATCAATGATGCCCCCCGCTTCTGCTGTGAACTACACTAGTTGGATAGTTGTTGGATTCCTCTCCGGCTTCATCCTTTTCCGGTACCGTCCATTACTATGGAAGCGCTATAATTACGTTCTCTCTGGCGGACTTGATGCTGGGACGGCCTTTAAGACAATGTTGATATTTTTAAGTTTAAGCTACTGGAATGTGAAACTGGATTGGTGGGGAAGCAGCCAAGAAAACCAAGAAGGTTGCCCCTTGTCTACTTGTCCAACAGCCAAAGGGGTCATAGCAGAGGGCTGCCCAGTTTTCTAATCTATTTCCAGCTATCTTTTTCAATCCGTAAATATTTTCGTGG
Source organism: Jatropha podagrica (assembly GCA_947857235.1). Classification (NCBI taxonomy): domain Eukaryota; kingdom Viridiplantae; phylum Streptophyta; class Magnoliopsida; order Malpighiales; family Euphorbiaceae; genus Jatropha; species Jatropha podagrica. Next base: position 6,768 of record CANUEP010111102.1, read on the forward strand.
GATACTTCTAATGACTACTTTTTGGTATAAATGGGGTTCGTATTTTCATATTTAGTATTAAAATGAATAATTTGAGTTTGGCCCCAATCAAATTTCATAGCTATTCATATAAATATTGTCAAATCGAGAATCGAATCGTGAATCGGAAGCCTCATTTTTTGGATCGAGAATTGCATTGAATCATAAAATTCGCGGAATCAACTAGATTCAAATAATTTTATCAAAAGATGTTAAATATTCAATTGCAAATTCCAAATATATCAATCATATACTAAATAAAACTAATAATTTGTGTAGTTCCTAGTTCAAAATATCAAACTATTAAATTAAAATTTGAAAATAAAAAACAAACTAATTTCATATTCATTTATTAATCTTCATCATTTCCAATTTCAAGCCCTTCATCATCATTATCATCATCATCTTCTTCTTCTAATATAACTATATCACCTTGTTCTTCTTCCTCTACATTGACTTCTCCACCATCATCTATGATTTGTAATTCTTCTTCTTCATCATCAAGAGCTTTTCCTTTTTCTTTCCTATCAAATTTCAAGTTTCTTGGCCCTATATAAATAAAATGAACAATGAATTATATAAAACAATAACATTTATAATTTATAATTTGTTTCTTTATATTTTTTTATAAATTAAGCAAGTGTGAGTTATAATACCTCATTTCCTCTTATTATTTTGTCTAATTCCTCCACCACCTTCAAAACACTCGTTCATATCCATCCATGAATTGTCTTCAGATAGACATGGTTCCTCTAGTTCAGTGATCCACTCATCATTGGACTCCATATCACTTAAACATATAGGATCATATGTCTCACCTCTTTGCTCCCTTTTTGCTTGCTTAATTCAAGTTGAATGTTATATTTTACAAAGACGAGAGAATTTAATCTTTGTTGTTCTAATCGATTTCTCTTTTTGGAATGGACGTGCTCAAATGTAGTACAATTTCTTTCACATCCCGTAGCACTGAATGTGAGACTTAAAATTCGAGTTGCAAGATTTTGAAACTCTTTACATTCTTCTCCATAGCTTTCCCACCATAAAGCTAAGATACATATGAGAGAGAGAGAGAGAGACTAACTAATTAGTTTTTTTTTTTTTGGCTAGCAATAATAAAAAATTAGGAAATTCAAAATGTCAAATAATAAATCACATAATACCTGGTTGCTTTTCATCTCTTGTTAAAACAACCATACTCATGCCAAACAATCCTCTCCTCTCCTGAACTTTTCTAATTGTTGATCAATTTTATTTCTAGTTTTAAGATTTAGATACATCCTCTTTATTGTCTTGTACAAACCCAATTTCACTTCCATATTCGTGTAAATGAATCACCATATTGGAATCTATACAAAATATATTACAAAATAAATACAATGTAATAAAATGATTTGTTTTTTGTTTCCCTAAAGAAATAAACTAATAAAATATTTTCAATTTAGAATTTAAAAATTAGAAAACTTATTTGGGATTAAGAAAATAACTAGCTCCAGAAGTGGCCTATGAAGTTGCAAATTCCATCTTGTATCAATTATCTGCCAAATGCGTGCATATCTTGCGGGCTGATGATTGAAATTTTGGGCAATTTGTTCCTTTACTCTATACATGGGTTAACAAATATATCCCATTCCCAGTTTTACATCACCATCCACAAGTCTTAAAACCTTAACAAGAGGAGTTACACACTTCACACAATACTTGATTGGCTTTCAAAACTTATAACAGGGTTGCCTCTACTTTTCTTGCATCACTCTTACAATAATATTGACTTTTAGCCCACTCTTCTGATGCAAACATAGCTTTAAGAGGAAATTTAGCTTCATCAATACTTTTCAAAGTAAGAAATGATGTAGCAAATCTTGTAACTCCAGCCCTCTTTAACTCTATCTTATTGGAGAATTTTCTAAACATGTTGAGGACCCAAGCATGTAGATAAATGTAAATACAAACTTCTTTTGCTTTTTTTATTGTGTCTTGAAAAATGGGTAGCTCACCTATATCATGTAATATCAAATCAATGCAATGTGCTGCACAAGGAGATCAAAATAGTTTTTTTCGCTTCTTCATTAATAATTCACCAGCAGCTATATAACACTACAAGAAAATCGCCATTTAGAAATAGATTTTTAGAAACGGACATGTCCGTTTTCTTTTAAAAACGGATTTGCAACGAATTAGAAATGAAAAATGATATTGTATGTTTGAGCAACTTTTAGGAAGGAATTAGAAACGGAATAGAAACGAAAAAATTAGAAACAGAAACTTCAGTTGCTAAAATTGACGGGAAACCAGCGCACAAAGATTAGAAACGGATTTAGAAACGAAAATTAGCAACCGATTTAAAATCCATTGCTATTTGCAGTGGTATAAAAGATTTGAAATGAAAATTAGAAACGGATATGTGGTCTGTTGCTAATGTATTAAATGATTAATAAAGGGATGTAAATGGCGGCGTTTGGAAACTGGAATTGTTAGAAACGGATATGTAGTCCGTTTCAAATTAATAAAACAATTAAAAATAAAATCTATGAAATGGCGCCATTTGAATACATCCCCTTTTCTACATTAAATCCGTAATTTTATAAAAGCTTTGCTGCGTTCTCCTTCATGTAAATGCAACAAAGCTTTTCTCATTGTCTCTCTCTCGCGTCTCCTGTCTCTCTTTGTAACACCTTGACTCCCACCAACAAAGAAATTGTCCGCTTTGGATCAAGCCGGTTCCATCCCATATTAGATCGGCAAAACCCGCACGGTTTTGTCCCACAGGTGAAATGGAAATTTCCCAGGAGGTCACCCATCTTACGATTTCTGTCAAGCGAGCATGTTTAACCCTGGAGTTCTTCCAACTCTCCAGCCATTCCACCAAAAGGCGCCTTTGATGATTAGTTACCCCCTTTTCGATATATGTATCCTGCATTCCAGTACCCTAGCTAGCCTGCCATCCTAGAAGCTCACCAGGAACCTTGCTCTACCCGCCCTCTTAGGATCGTTTTACTAGGTCGGGATGTCACAGACTCACCAACTTTCGCGTGGTTCGTCCTTGAACCATATATCTACTGGAGGGGGTCAGGCTCTGATACTAAATTGTAATGCCCTGACTCCAACCACCAAAGGAATTGTCTGCTTTGGATTAAGTCGATTCCATCCCATACTAGATCGGCAAGACCCACACGATTTTTTGTCCTACAAGTGAAATGGGAACTTCCCAGGTGGTCATCCATCCTAAGATTTCTATCAAGTAAGCACACTTAACCCTGGAGTTCTTCCAACTCTCCAGCCATTCCATCAAAAGGCGCCTCTGATGATTAGTTACCCCATTTTTGATATATGATCTGATTCATTCTTGTGTCGTGCATTCCACTACCCTAGCTAGCCTGCCATCCTAGAAGTTTACCAGGAGCCCTGCTCTACCCACCCTCTTAGGATCGCTTTGCTGGGTCGGGATGTCACACTCTCTCTCTCTCTCATCTCCTATCTCTCTCTTTCTCGCATTTCCTGTCTCTCTCTCTCTTCATCTCTGTGCAAGACCGGGGCCACCAAGTGCTCCACCACCACGTGCAGCTCCTCCAGTTTAGTAGCAACACAAGCCTTCGTCTGTCATGGTAAGGGGAGTTTCCATTTTTTTTTCATTTAGGGTTTTCATTTTTTTTCCCCTTTCCTTCTAGACTAGGTCAAGCGTGTTTGACTAACGTCGAGCTCATTGGGCTATTATCTATGGTGGCTCGGTATGGGATTGTCTTCTTCAATAGCCTCCTATTCTTCGATCTCTAGCGACTCACACCATTTCCAGCGACTTCAGGCTTTAAGGTGAGTCTTAATCGACTCCTCGTTGCTTCGCTCTTTCTTTCAGTAGCATCAGTGCCCATTTTTTATGGACTAGGTCAGAAAATCCCAAAAGGGTTTGTCTGAATGTTTCTAGTTAATTTTTGGTTAATCGGCACACAGTTACATTAAATTGAGCTCATGTGTTATCTAGACTTAAAAATGAACAAATTGATGTTAGTTTTGAGCATTTCCAGTACTATTTGCTTTTTCGACCATCACCCATGGCAGTTCTGACAGCGTCGCCGTTGGAGCTCCGATGAAGACTAAGAGAGAATTCTCTCCTCGCGGTAGGGAACACAATGGTGTAGTTGAACTTTCAAATAATGGTTAGTGCTTATTTTCATGCATTGATTTGAATTTGCACAATTTTAGGAAAACCTATAAGTTTAAATTGTATATTTGAAATTAAAAGATTAGTAGATTGTTTATAAGAAAGATTTATATTTGTGAAATTTTACTATATGCTATATTAATTTGATACTTGATGTTATATTGATTTTTAAGAACAAAAATTAATAAAATATTGGTATATATTAATTTCTCTAGTTATTGATCTTTGTAGGCTGTATGAGCATATATTCTTCAGCAAATAAACCTGAAGTTGAACTATCTATTTAGGTTTGAGCTGAATGATATACTCTATATATATATGAGTTTTTTTTTTTAAAGAAAGTTTGGCAATTCAGAAAAGTTGAGGGTGCTGCTATGAGTGTTTCTTCTACAATTATTTTTTTTTATCTAATATTTCAACACTGTGATTATTAAACAATTGATTAGATTATATATGAAAAGTATATTATTAAACAGTTGATTAGATTATTATTAAACAATTCCTTTGCATTTGTATTAAATATTTTCTGGAGGAGCAGTTATAAAAGTCTGCAGAAGGAGGTGTTAGTCCTTGTTCCACTTTGTTTATTGCAAATCTTGGTCCAAATTGCACTGAAGATGAACTAAGGCAAACTCTCTCATAGTAAGTTCCAGTTTATATTCTTATTTCTTTGTTGTTTTCTTTTCTTTTGGTAATATTTCCATATTAAAATGGAGTAATTAATTTCCATCTCTTCTCTAAATGGCTCCATATTCATAATGCCATTATCATCTAGTACATAATAAGGAATTTGATTGCTTACAATTCTTTTGGTTCCAGATATCCTGGGTTCAATTTGCTGAAAATGCGTACATGATTCCATGGCAACTTGGTGTTGTTGCATTGCACTTGGAATGCTTTGCTGACTGAAGAGAAAGCCTCATTCATTCAGTAAAGCCATTAGTATAACATGACTCACTGAGAATGCCTTGTTACTTGCATGATTCAGAAGCTTAATTTTGAAATGATAAATTGGAGTTTTCTACAAGTGGACTTGTATATTGATATGTGTGAACTCTATAAATAGGCTTTAGGAGACGTTCTAAATCATCAATGTGCTCAGAAATAGGTAATCATTATTGTCATTGCTGTGCTTTTATATTCTCGCTACACTTTTTTAAATATACGCATTCTGCCTGTGTGTGTGTTTATTTGGCTAAAGCAATAGATAAGAATATGTGCCAGATTTTTTGTTTGCGTCATAAGGACATGATTGATTTACTGGTGTAACTGGTATGCCTACGGACTTAAGTGTATCTTTTATCTATAATATTCGCTAAGCTGGCATCCTTTATGCTTTTAGATCATACAAATGCGTGGCACAAACTGATGGAAACACTGAAACCATTATTTGTGTATTATTATTAATATATTTATATAGTTTACTGATGCTGTGATTTTATTTGAGAACAATTGGTTACCTTTCTTTTATCATTCATCAGAGGCTTACAAAATATTAGCAGTTGCAATGATGCTTAATTATAATTTCTGAAATTTTAATTCTCGTTTTAGATATCTTACTTATACCTGTGTTAGAAAATTCTGAAATTTCACTAGTTAAATGGGTCAGAAAATGTATGGCTAACTGTAAAGATGATTATGCAGGTAGAAGAGTTAGCAAGTTGGTAGATCAAACCTTGTGTTGCTTTCATAAATGGATCGGCATAAGAAGTCTCTCTTGTTGTGGTGTTAGTAATATGTATAATTGCAGAAACACTATGATGTTAAATCTTAATTTATATATATAGTTGCTTAAGTTTTGTATGTCTATAGAGGACCATACCAATTATATTTACTTAAAAACCAAATAAATGAATGAATGATTTCGCATTTCTGTTGTTTTTATATTTCATGTACACTCAAAATTATTTTAATTTTACACTTTTTCTATTTGATTTATGTTAATTTCATTACAAATCTATAAATTGAAATATTAGAAACAGGACAGGATTATAATATTGAAAATAATTGATTTTTTACAACAGGGAAAATAGAGACGGATTTAGAAACGGAATAGGAGAGGACGTTAGTTGGCAACAAAAATATTGTAAACGGATTTAGCAACGAAAGTAATTTTAGCAACGGATTTAAAAACAGAATCAGCAACGATCGAGTATTGCTTTTATTTTTCATTACAAATTAGAAACGGAAATCAGAAACAGATGAAATCATTTGGAAACATACTTAGAAACGGATTAGCAATGAAATGAAAACGGATTTAGAAATAGATTTAGAAATGGAATGGAAACGGTTTGGAAATGAAATTCGCTCCCAAAAGGTTTGAAATTAGAAACGGATTGATAGACAATTAGAAACGGATATATCCGTTGCCAAATTAGAAACGGATTGATATCCGTTTCTAAACCGATTTAGAAACGCCAACTTTTGTAACGGACAAAATCCATTTCTAAATCATTTCTAAACTTTTTTAGCAACGGATTTTTCTCATTTAGAAATGAAATTACATTTCTAAATGCCATTTTTCTTATAGTGTAAGCTGCAGCACTATCTATCACCACTTAAACCACATTTTCCTCCCCAATTTCTTCCACAAATGAATCGAGTAACTCAAACATCTTTGTGCATCTTTCACTATATCTGAGGTATCAACAGATCTGAGAAAAACTGTTCCACTTGGGCTATTAACCCAAAAATTGGTGAGAAACCTATCTCTCATATCAGTCCATCCATCTGACATCAAAGTACATCCTGTCTTGCTCCACTCCTTTTTATATTTTTATAGCATTGAATTCACATTGTCAACTTCCTTCTTCAAAAATGTAACTCTAGCTTCATGGTAGCTAGATAATTTTTAACCTCTTCCATATTCACCGACCATTTCCTTCATTGAAGCAAATTATGAACTCTTCACCAAATTAAAAGGTAATGCATGTCCATATAAAAACATACAAATGCTTTGAACAACTGGTTCTCTTTTTTAATCAAAGCATTTAATAGTTGTATGCTTGGCTTCCCTTTCCTTTAATGACAAAGATATCCATAGTTCTTTCTCTTTTTAGCTCTTCTTTTTCTAATTGTTCTTCAAATAATTCTTTTGTATTTGTAGATTTTTGGTTTTCATTTCTCCTAGAAGCTTCCTAAAATTTTCCATTACTAAATCTAGACATTTTTTACATGGGAAAACATTATCATGTATACCGACAAGATGGTGTTTCATACGACTTATTCCTCCCCACCTTTAAAGTCCACAATAATTACATTTTAAATACATCCTATTGTCAACAACTTTCCCAAGTGCGATCATTCTTCGTTTTAGATTTTTTTATGGATTTGGAAGACATTTTCTAACCTATCATAAAAAATAAAAAGGATATATATTATAATTGTATAATAATAATAATAATAATAATAATAATAATAATAATATATAACATTAAAAATTAAAAAATCCATCTGCTTCAATAGTTAAATTTTATCTCTAATATCATTACTAATTCAACTTTTTTTTCATTTTAAACTTTAATTCATATATTTTGGATATCTAATTTTCTAAAAAATCAATAAGTAATATTAATTGAAAAAGAAAACAAATAAAAATTTGCACTTGTGTGTCAATTAATTTATTTAATATATAATGATAATTTTGCAATGGTGCAAAAGAAAATACACTAATATGTAATAGATTAATGATGTAAATATTTATGTGGTTGTAATTTTGTTGAAGAAAGCGAAAAAGTAATATAATATGTATATTATACATAAGAAAGTCCACAACATGTTAGTTACACAAACAAATAGCCTATTAGTATCATTATATTAATATATTATAATTCTATATAACTTGTTATAATTTATATATATTTATTAATAATAATATTATAATAATATATAGCAATGGCCCATATGATATATAGCTCACATTTTTAAGAGCTAAAATCAATAACAAAGTCAAAACTCAAAAGTTACAAAATAAAAGACCGCAAAAAACTCAGTCTTGACGTGAAGAGTGAAGACAAAGAAGAGAAGAAGAAAAACAAAACAGAAAATTGAAGATGAAGAAGCTGGAAGCATACCTTAAATTTAGAAGAAAATTGTTTCTCTTCCCCCTCAAATCTTTCTCTTCTCTTGTTCTTGTGAATGTTGGCAATAACAGGTACTATTCATTCTATTTTCTTCTCAAAATATTATTTTTGACTTTTCAATTGTGTTTGCATAGTTTGAATTTCCATATATACGTTATTAATTTTAATCTACTTATATTAGAAATAGATTTGCATGGGTTTGAGCCCATATTTTATTTTATTTTTTTTAAAGTTTCAACAGAATTGTTAATTCTACTCGATTCAAGTTGATTTGTGCGATTCTGCGCTGATTTGTGCAATTCGCTTTCGATTCACAATGGCATCCGATTCATCCTTAAGACACATCTCGTTCTACTTTAGATTCGATATGAATCATACGATTCTTATTATGAATTGTACGATTCTAACAATCAATTCATATTAAAACATATTCCTTTTTGTTTCTTTTTTAAAAAAAGTACATTCTTCTTTTTTATCGGCAAATAAGTATTTTAATCATATTACTAGGTTAAAAAATTTTTATATAATGAATGGCTAGATCCAAGCCATTAGACTTATCTTATATATAAAAAATGGACAAGTGAAAAACCTAATTGAATCAACTAAAAAAGAAAACGATTGATTTGAAATGGAAATTTGTTAAGATAAAAAATCACAAATGAAACGAATCCCCTCAAGTCTTAAAATTTTAAATTCAAGCCTTGAAGGAAACCAACCTGATTTAAAGCCTTACGTGATACTTGCAAACTTTACATGCGAACTCATCAAATTAAAGATATGCAAAATACAAGTACCATCAAACATTCCTCTATTTCAAGCGTATAAGTCATATTCATGACATTGAATGTAACTATAACAAAAATGTAATTATAATGCATTTTAAGTATTTAACACTAAATTAGATATGTATCTAATCTAATTTAATTCAATTTAATTAATCATGCTATTATTTTTTTTCTAAGTTAAATAAACATTTAATTAATCCTAAGCTAAGTGAACATTCCAAATTAATCATGCTTTGGTTAAATTAATAGCAAAGAAACTCTTATTTCATTTAAAACTATATTTTTTAATGAAATACTTTAATTATAATAATTATTAATATAGGCTTGAAATTCAAGAGTTAAAAATAAAAAATAAATCATGCTTTTTTTCATGTCCATTATCGGTCTTCTTGAGTCCTGTCAATTGACTAGGAAAAAGTGTTCTTTTTTCTTTTTTGCTTGACAAGAATTTCTTTTTCTAATAATCAACTTTGAGAAATTTCTACAATTTGTTTGTATGAATTGCTCACTTAATCTGTTTTTCGCTTTTAATTCTCATTTCTCTTTGTGATTTCTTGTTTTTGAATTTTATTATATCTAGTTAGGTAAATGAAAAAATACTGCGGTATGGTCATTTTTGTAAATTTAATCAATTTTTTTAATTTAAACAGTTACAGGAGTGAATTTATTTTTCCGTTGCCTCCATTATGTATCTGTCAAAAATTTTTTATGTTGACACCACCATTGCCACACATCACCATGTCACGTTAGTAAAAAAAGTCAAACAACAGATAAAGGCATAAACTTTGATATTTTTGCAACTTTAGCCAATTATTTTAATTTTAAAGATTGATGTCATATAAATTTATTTATTTCTTTCAATTTATCATATTTTTAAAAAATTATTTATTTTAAAACTAAATTTTGGATTACAATAAGTTATTTTTTGCTTTAAGAATTTTCAAATTTAAGTTAATTAGAAAATATATAATGTATTTATGTGTTATTGTTAGTTATATATCCTATAAGTAATTTGATTGGTTATATTTTAAATATAATATTTCGTATAATAAATATTTTATTATTAATAAAAAAATTTTATTTATCTTTTATATTTTATTGATTGAATTAAAAGATAAAATTAATAAAACAATGTTACTTTGTAAAATAAATTATAATATAATTATAATTCTGAATTTTTTATTTGCATTAAGTCAATATCTCTAAATATTTATGATCGATGTTCTCCTCATTAATTGAAATACTCAAAAATTTTATATTAAAAAAATATTGACTTAAATTTTAATTTTATAATTTTAAAAAATAATTTAAGCCACGTAAAATCTAATCGGAATTATAAACCTATTTGATTTGTCGAAAATCAATTAAAAATCAAATTGATTTATTAAATCGGATCAAACCGGCATGAATCGAACCGGAATAGTCTAGTATGTTCTAAAACTCAATTACATCACTTTTTTTTATTTTTTTTTATTTTTCTTCTCCTTTACGCCACCGTTCTATGTTCTTCTTCTTCTTCAACTCTTTCTGCTTTGTCTCTCTCTCACCGCCTCACCCTCTCCTTGCAACGCCAGCCACCGCCAGAAGCTCCAACGGCAGCAGCTCTGCAACGCCACAGCCAGTTCCTCCTCCTTCATCTGCGTTGCGCCGGCCACCACAGGCTCCAGCGGATTACCAATCGCGCCACAGCTCTTGCCTCCTCCATTTTTGTGTCGCGCCACTATAGGCTCCAGCAGACACGCCAGCTGCTGCAAGAAGCCGGTCGACTTCAACCACCATCTCCAGCCATCGCCTGATGCCGTGAGATCTCAGCTGCTGTTCCTGGCGATTCTGTCTCGATGGCGGCTTTCAGACGCGATCTGAGCCACTGCTCCACAGTTCGACGCCATCTCTGTTTTCGGTGCTTGGTTCCGGTGACGCCATCTCTGGCCAATATTTTTGACACAGCAGTTATTTTATTGGGGTATTGAAATTAATTAGCAAATTATATTATTTTGAGGATGATTAGTTTAGATGATTTTGTGATTTTTGGTGGTTGATTGATTTAATGGAAGGGTTTTTAAATTGGCCGGAGATTAACTAATCATGGGTTTTGGTAAAAAAAATAATAATAACAAGGTTGAAGGATTTTGATTAATTATAAATTAATTATGGTTAACGCAAAAATAAATTATTGTCGGTTGATGTTATTCTACAATTAGAAAATATGAATATATTTTTAAAAATACTAGAAAATTTAAAAATTTAGTTATTAAAACGGAACATATTTTTGGTGATCATTAAAAATGAGGTAAATGAATAAAATAATTGAAGAATACTTAGAGACTTAGAGATTGGATTATGCAAAAGAGTTATTTGGTGGTGAATTATATTATTGATATAAGATATAGTAAGTTGATAGGAGTATTAATTTTAAAGTTAATATAAAATATTATAATTGCATTGAATGTTTATTATGAGTTATAGAGTCAATTATAAATTATTATTGTGATAGTTGAATATTTAAAAAATTAATTATTAATAAATAGGTTGTGTAAAGAATTGTGATTAGATATAGTGAATTATTATTATTGTTTGAAGTTAAATTATATTGAAATTAAATGAGTAATTGTATTTTGAGGGAAACGTTACCTTAATTATAATGGAGATTAATATTTAAATAGATAAATAAAAATAAATAAGTAAATTTATTAAATTAATTCTTTGAATTTCTTAGTTAAGAATTCATCATTTGATTATATTTTCTTTTATTATATCTCTTTCTAAATTAACTAAATTTTTCCACTACTCTTCTAAGTCAGAATCCAAAGTAGACTTGAAACATCTTATAATCACTGTGAGTAATAATAAATGGCGCATGATATGCATTTTCATATTATCACAGTTCTATTATCATAATTTTATTGGTATATCATTATTAATATATTTATATATCGTTAATAAATTATGTTATTTTATTATTTTATCATGGCATAATTATGTCAGCATGACAATTATTAATTGTCAATTAGATGAATTATTGATTAAATATGCTGCGATATAAAATGCCTTGATTGTGTGAAATTAGAATGAAGTGGGTCACCATAGGTCTGTGAGAGCAGTCTTGATACCGTCGTCTAGGTATTGGGAGATTGGCGCTCTCGTGTACACCTAATGATATGTATATTGATATGATATGAATAACCACATGTTGGCCTCCTGATGGTACGAAAAAGAAAAGAGAGTATGGAAAAATAATGAGAGGGCTAGTCAACTGAGAATTGGACCAATCCGCTAGGTAGGGGGGATCAGCTCCCTAGTACACACGTATGAGAGGAAGAGCCATGTGAGAGGACGACTCATAGGGGATTTTGGTGATGCCACAGACCAATTTTCACGTGATTGATTTGCTGAAGATGAAATGATTGTGAAATTGATATCATGACATATGCATGACTGACATTGTGATTAATTTAGTGACTAAAATTGTATTTTGCATGATTGTTTGGTAATGCATTATTTATTATTATTCACTGAGTTTAGTGAAACTCACCCTCCCTTTTCATAAACTTTTTCAGAAAATAAAAGTACAACTGGTTCATAAAAACTTTGCTTCTTTCTCCGTAGAGAGATAGTATTTAACTTCAACTTTGAAAAAGTTAATATATGAATTATGTGAGACGTTGGAATATTTTGAATAGTTTTGTTGGTTTCGCAGTTAGGATGATAAATTGATATTTGAATACGTAAAAATTATTGTGTGCTGATAAATAACTTGTGGAGTGATTTATGAAATTCAAAGAAATTATGACAGAAAAAGTTTGACCATATTATGACCGATGAATTTTTGCCAATAATGTATTTTAATTTAATGTGTATAAGCTCGAACTATGAATCAAATTTGATATTGAAGCTAGGCGAAGAATGTTACCGATTGATTGTTGGACTATGTCATAACATAGGCTTACTGTTTTCAAAGTTAAATATTAATAGAGATAAATTTTGATAGTTCAGTCTTACTGTTCAAGTCCATAAGGAACGAATCAAAATCCTCAAAGACTTTGAGGAATAAAAAGAAAGAAAAATAATTGTGTTTAGATAAAATATAAGCCTCACAATCAAACCAATGTTCTTATTGTTGTAAACCTAACAAATGCCACGAGTCTGTAATAAAAACTCACTCAAGTCTGAAAATAAAAGTGTTTCTTTGGCCACAGATACTCGCAATCCATAGCAAACAAATCTTCAACCTACGTAAGTTTAAAAAACACCGCATTGAGTATAAAACTTAGTGGTACTCGACAAAATATATGCATCACGTAGCAAATAGGTATGGTTCATTGAAACCATACACAATATCGATATATATATAGGATTTATTACAATAATTCATAAAGGCAACTTATTTCTCAAACAATCATGTAATATCATTTATAATCAAAACATGAATGACATAAGAGCATATCACATAATTTAAACATATATATCATGTCATAGGTATACATGTTACATGCTATAACAGTTTCTCACAGTACAAGTGGTTATGTCCACATTTTCACTCTATGTTTCTAGACCAAAAACTCATAATTAATTCATATATAAATTTACTTGTATTACAGAAAATCACTTCAATTGATATATATAAGAGCAAACTCATATAGGTGTTTCTTCATCTAGCAAACAGTTAAGTAATCTCAAATGTGCTATTCAAAACTTAATATAAGGTGTACAAACACTTAGATATTAATGATTATATTTCTTCATATTACCAATGCAAACTTTATTAAAATGTCATTAAGGCATGAACTGCATTAGAATGAATTCAAAATATATTCCATATTGGATAAATTCAGAGCATATTTATTATTTTAGGATATTATCAGAATATGTACCATAACAAATGGATGACAGTCTCAAAACTAAATCAAAACATTATTAGTATCGTTGACAAATCAGAATACTGTCAACCTCATTGTTAGATCAAAATATCGTTGGAACATATATACAATTACAGAAATATTTCAGAACACATACTATTACAGTATGATATCAATCGCATTCTTTAATCTTTTTATCTATGGGACTTATTAGTAACTTAGAAGAAACATAGGCAAAATAGGTATAAAATTCAGAATCAGAATGACATAATAGCCAACAAAACAGATTAGGTAGAAGCTTTATAGTATGGTAGCATAAGCCTACAGAATGTTGGTGCGCATTCGCAACCTAAGTGGGACACTTTGTGTCCAGCATATGATCATAGCTTAAACTCAGTAATCAATAGCATGCTCAGTATATCAATATCAGTATATCCACATTCGTACAACTATTCAACCAAGTACATAATAAGGGCCCAGATGTTTAGTTATA